>OY560206.1:0-2500 GCA_961405105.1 Perizoma affinitatum
TAACTTAACTTAACTTAACTTAACTTAACTTGAACTTAACTTAACTTAACTAACGTACTGTAACTTAACTTAACTAACTTAACTTAACTTAACTTAACTTTAACTTAACGTAACTTAACTTAACTTAACTTAACTTAACGTACTTAACTTAACTTAACTTAACTTAACTTAACTTAACTTAACTTAACTTAACTTAACTTAACTTAACTTAACTTAACTTAACTTAACTTGAACTTAACTTAACTTAACTTAACTTAACTGAACTGAAACTTAACGTTAACTTAACTTACTAACTTAACTTAACGTTAACTTAACTTAACTTGAACTTACTCTACTACTTCCCATCACTGCCCCCCCCCCCCGTCTTCTTCTTCCCCTCGTCACCTTGCTCGACACCCACCCACACCCCACCCCTCCCCACCCCCCCCCACCCCACCCCACCCCACCCCACCCCACCCCTCCCCACCCCACCCCACCCCACCCCACCCCACACCCACCCCACCCCACCCCTCCCCACCCCACCCCACCCCTCCCCCACCCCACCCTCCCCTCCACCCCCACCCCACCCCACCCCTCCCACCCACCCCACCCCACCCCACCCCACCCCACCCCACCCCACCCCACCCCTCCCACCCCTCCCCTCCCCACCCCACCCCACCCCCTCCCCTCACCACCCCACCCCACCCTCCCCACCCCACCCACCCCACCCTCACACCACCCACCCCACCCCACCCCACCCCCACCCCACCCCTCCCCTCACCACCCATCCCACCCCACCCCACCCTCCCCTACCCTCACCACCCACCCCATCCCCACCCCACCCCTACCCTCACCTACCTCCACCTCAACCTAACCCTACACCTACCCCTACACCTACCCACCTCCCCTACCCACCCTAACCTAACCTAACCTAACCTAACCTAACCTCACCTAACTACCCTAACCTCACCACACCAACCTCACCTAACCTCACCTAACCTCACCTAACCTACCTCACCTACCCTAACCTAACCTAACCTACCCTAACCTAACCTAACCTAACCTACACCTCCCTACCACCCCTACCCTCCCCTACCTAACCTACCACCTAACCTACCTACCACACCTACACCTAACCTAACCTACTACACCTAACCTAACTTACCTACCCTAACCTAACCTAACCTAACCTACCCTACCTAACCCTAACCTAACCTAAACCTTACCTACCTTAACCTAACCTTAACCTAACCTAACCTAACTAACCTACCTAACCTAACCTAACCTAACCTAACCTTAACCTAACCTAACCTAACCTAACCTAACCTAACCTAACCTAACCTAACTAACCTAACCTAACCTAACTAACCTAACCTAACCTAACCTAACCTAATTTAACCTAACCTAACCTAACCTCAACTAACCTAACCTAACTAACCTAACCTAACTAACCTAACCTAACCTAACCTAACCTAACCTAACCTAACCTAACCTAACCTAACCTACTTACCTAACCTAACCTAACCTAACCTAACACTAACCTAACTAACCTAACCTAACCTAACCTAACCTAACCTAACCTAACCTAACCTAACCTAACCAAACCTAACCTAACCTAACCTAACCTAACTCTAACCTAACCTAACCTAACCTAACCTAACCTAACCTAACCTAACCTAACCTAACCTAACCTAACCTAACCTAACCTAACCTAACCTAACCTAACCTAACCTAACCTAACCTAACCTAACCTAACCTAACCTAACCTAACCTAACCTAACCTAACCTAACCTAACCTAACCTAACCTAACCTAACCTAACCTAACCTAACCTAACCTAACCTAACCTAACCTAACTAACCTAACCTAACCTAACCTAACCTAACCTAACCTAACCTAACTAACCTAACCTAACCTAACCTAACCTAACCTAACCTTACCTAACCTTAACTAACCTAACCTAACCTACCTAACCTAACCTAACCTAACCTAACCTAACCTAACCTAACCTAACCTAACCTAACCTAACCTAACCTAACCTAACCTAACCTAACCTAACCTAACCTAACCTAACCTAACCTAACCTAACCTAACCTAACCTAACCTAACCTAACCTAACCTAACCTAACCTAACCTAACCTAACCTACTAACCTAACCTAACTACTAACTTACCTAACCTAACCTAACCTAACCTAACCTAACCTAACCTAACCTATACCTAACCTAACTACCTAACCTAACCTAACCTAACCTAACCTAACCTAACCTAACCTAACCTAACTTACCTAACCTAACCTAACCTAACCTAACTAACCTAACCTAACCTAACCTAACCTAACCTAACTAACCTAACCTAACCTAACCTAACCTAACTAACCTAACCTAACCTAACCTAACCTAACCTAACCTAACTAACCTAACCTAACTTAACTAACCTAACCTAACCTAACCTAACCTAACTTAACCTAACTAACCTAACCTAACCTAACCTAACCTAACCTAACCTAACCTAACCTAACCT